>JADDOH010005436.1:0-39294 GCA_016648135.1 Agrypnia vestita
TATTTTCATTTTGAAAATAGATTTGCAGTCTGAAAATATATCGATATTGCTTTACGAATGAAGAATATATTAGGCTAATATTAATCGATCACATTATTATCAAAAAACATCGAACAATATGGCAATTTGTTTTATTTTAGTTCTCTTAATTTGACACTTAAAAATATTTATTGTCGTGTTGTAATTTTTTAGATAATTTTTATCTCAATCTATGCACTAAAATTATTCATATGAATTATAACATTTGTCGCTTCTTCCACTTATAAACAAAAGTATTTAATAACATTATTAGCATACTGAATTGACCTTCAAATGTTTTCAGGACTTTCCTATGAATAATGAATAGACCTCGGGTAGTTTCGTCAGTCGTTGAGATTGTAATCGAGTCATAGCACGCACTACGGAAGCAACGATATGATCATAATAACAGTACGACAATTTTCATAACTCCGTTTAACCAGAATTGACCTCAAGAGCACTCTACGTGATAGAAAGATTTCTCAAATAACCTGTTTTTATGGCGTCTGTAAATGGACGAGATTTCTTCAGGAGACTCTCGAAGAGTCTTAAAAGAACAAAAAAGTACAATATTGAGTTGAACGTGAAGCGGTCTATGATTCTTCACGTTTAACTCGAGGTTATCCGTGACCTGTTTAAGACGCACCCTCAATTTTTGGACACATCGCCCACGGAGAAGATGATAACCTGGAAAAACTGGTAGTTAAATGTAAAAGGTGGAAGGCCAGAGAAAAAGTAGCCGAGGTCCAACTCGATGGTCTGACCAGATCCAAGATGCTACTGGCTATCCTATTGGAGCTGGGGGCGGAGAAAGGATGAAGAAAATCGTCAAAGACATCAGCAGATTACAACCCAGAGATAGCGATCCTCAATAATAAGGAACCCGACTGGGGAAGACAATGACGTAACTGACAAAGAACGTAACCAAGACCATTAACCCGGTGTCAAAAGTGACAACCCAGATTTTACCAATACTCGAGTTATCAAAGAAACGCTATCGTGGCCGATGCATCATGCGCACGTCATTCGGCTTCAACATTTACGAACTCTGGCTAACAACTGGTACACAAGTGTAAAGACGTATCCCGCGTGCGTTATCACTGGAGCTTAAGAGCAGAAATAGTTATGACACTCAAGCAGAGGTAGGCTGGTTTTTTCTCTTTTAGTAAAAAGCATTTCCGAATTTTCGACACGCCGAGCCAGTCCACTATCACTGTAATTACCGTTACTGACAAATCTCTGACATAAAAGATTAAAGACTCATGGATAAAGAAAAGAAAGACTCATACTTAAGACTCATACTCCGCATAGAAAATACATTGAGATCGAGTTTGAGGTATTTTGTCGAGATTAATCTCGGCACTGTGTTACAGTAAAGATCAAGAGATTATTCTACAATTATCGCTGGAGGCAGAATGAGGCAAGATTGAAATTAAAATCAAATCTAATATATTTATTCTTTGTAGAGTTTTCTGGGCCGAATGGCGTGCGTGACCTCTCTGGACCACGGTTTGGATCCCACTGCAAGGTTCATCAACAGGGCTGTTGCAAGAGTTGCCAGAGAGGTCGAGAAGATTCCGAACGGCCGTGAAAGCCTGAGAATATTTTCCACGCCTCTCATTTTTCTCGATGATTCGTTGATTTTGTTAGACGTCTGATGGGTGATTTAACGTTGCACGTTACTAATTCCATACTGTGGACCATTTATTTGACTGGTTGCTCTTGTTGCAGTTCTCGATATTTCCTTATTATGTTACGCGAGACCAATGGTCTAGCTCTCCGAATTAGATTTTCTCTCGAGATAAAAATTTCTACTCATGAACATGTTTGTGTTCCGGGTACACAGGATGGGATTTGGTCTCGAAATAATCTCAGAGTCAGAATTTATCTTATCATGTTTATACAGTACCGTCGGTTTTCGTAGTCCACTGTGTGCACTAGTGATGGTGTCTTAGGTGATATTTGAGATTTGTATCTGATTGTATCGACGATTGGTAACTAACGTTGGCCCGTTTGTTGAACAACGATTATATCTCAGTTACAAATTATCGATACAATCAGATACAAATCTCAAATAACTGAACTATGAGTAATCGGTTAAAATAATGGTTTGACCATCATGAGTTTTAGTACAGAACTTTGCTGCCTACTAGGGTTTAACAGTTATTTTATCTCACTCCTCACTTCACCATTAATATCGTATATACGGGTTTAAGATTAGACTAGTGATGTCAATGAAAATTGATTGCTAAAATATTTTAGGTATCCTTAAATATACCAAACATATTTTTCATTATTTTTTACGACTACATAAGTACATAATTTAGCATATTTTATGAAGAATTAAGAAGAAGATATGCATAAATGACTATTACTGCAAAATAAAACTATTCAATATTTCATGGAAATAGATATACTTAAATGAATTCATTCAATTTCGATAACTTTCAAACAAACAATTTATTACAACGTTATGAAATATATCAGCAGGATTAAACAGAAAAATTGATGTAAAACATTTTGATCATCATGCAAGAAGAAGATATAAAATAACACTACCACTCAGGAAGAAATCTAGATCACAAAAACCTATGATGTACCAATGTATATTCGTGCTATATAATTATAGTGTAATGAAGATTTTCAACAAAATGGCAGAGAAAACAAGAAAAGAATAGAAAACGTTGAAATATAAAATAAATTTTCTAAAATAGGAAAATTATGTGTTGTGTAAGTTTAGATAGATCAAAAATTAATGAGAATATAGAATCATAATTTTTTTCATAAAGGATAAATGTGTGAAAAAACACTTAAGGTGTTTAAGTATCAATAATTATTCTTTTGGAAATATGTAGATCATTCTTTTGATATTAATAAGGGTTTAAAAATTTTACATACAAATTTACATTTATATACAAAATTACAGGAGTACATTTGGATAAATTAAAATTTTGGAAATACGGAAATGTGTTGATAGTTAATTTAATATTATAAATAGCTAGGTCATTTTTGCAAACAGTTATCTTTTTAATTTGTTTTTATAAAAGTACTAAATTATTTATTCATCTCCCGTATATTTATTTTTTATTTTGTAAATGTCCATAAATCAATTTTCAATTTTTATTATAAATTATATATTGATAAGATTTGATAAGATTATTGATTTATAAGATTATAGATTTTGATAATATGATTGTATATTGATAAGAAAATCCGAGCTTAGTGTCAAAGCAAAACTGACTGTTTTCAAATCTGTGTACAGGCCCACCCTAATATATGGCCATCAAATTTGTATCCTGACGGAGAGAGTGAGATCAAGAGTCCAGGCTGCCGAGATGAGTTTTCTAAGGGGGGTAGCGGGAGTCACACTGATGGACAGAGTGAGAAGTGCCGACATAAGGCACACACTTGGCATGGAGCCCCTACTCCTGCACACAGAAAAATCACAACTGAGGTGGCTTGGACATATGCTCAGAATGCCGGAGGAACGATTACCAAGAAGAATCCAGAATGGGTCTGGACTGGTTGATTCGAGCAGAAGCAGCGTGAGTCTTTGGGCCCCCGACTCTACTAGGACAAAGAGAAAAAGATGATGGTGAATTTTTATTATACGTTTTATTGTGCTGAGGGGACCATTTTCTCCGAAAAATGTTGGTATTTTCAACAAATTAGTGATCTGAACAAAGTATATTCTGATTAATTAGATCATAAATTGATGGGAATATGTTTATATTAGGGAATGTGCATTTATTTAGGTATGCACTATTTAAAAATTAATAAATAAATAATAATTAAATTTTGAGAAGGATTGTAAAAGCAAGAGACCACAAGAGCACACGTCTGAAGCAATCGTTTCGAATATTTTGAACAATTTGAATGACCTGCTGTTTAACATATTGATAACATTACAAACGGCAGTTCTTAATGTAACGAAAAATATCTGGTAGTTATTTGAGTTTATATAAATTTTCAGAAATAAATCATTCGTTGAGACGTTTCCAATTTTAACAATCGATTCACGGGGACGGGTGTAAATCCATAAATCTCTGCACATGTGTACGTTACTGAGAATTATCTCAACTTAATCTCTGAAACTTATCTCATCCCATAAACATGCATCACAAAAGTTGTAAAAAGAAATCGATCGTATTGTTTATTTATCTGCTAAATATTTTATAGCGTTTCAGTAAAATATTTCGAGAGCCTTCTATCAAATTTAATTCTTCAAATAATCCAGAAGCACACAAAGCTAACCTGTTTTAGAATAAATTAATAATACTAATTTCCAGACGTACGAATAATACATACAGTGAGACTGGTTGAATATTTATTCATTTGTTTATTTATTTATATAATGACATCACTCGGTTCAAAATTTTAGACATGTTTTTGAGTGTGCGAACATAAGAATGACGTTCAAACACACCTCGACTAGAAAACCAAATATATTGATGGGTGTTCATTGAATCAGAGAGCTAGAGCTACAATGTTTCGAGACTCATCTCAAAAGTTGAGCGCGGAATGTGCATGTTTTTTTTTTAATTGAAAAAATAGAGATGCGCACACAAAATACGTGGGGCATCAATATTCTTACTATTTTCAAAATAAGCTAAACGCTTGAGCTATGAAAATAGAACTAACTTGCTGGTGTCTTCATAACCATTGGCGACCATGAGGCGAGCGTCATGGCCGTTACACAAACAAGCTACTCAAATTACTTTTATGTTCAAATTTTTCTATCTTTATCTTTGAATAAAATCTTTGAGACGAGAGATAAAAGTTTCATCCGTGTACACGCGCCATTAGAGTCCGGTAATGTTTTCAATACCTTAGGTATGGAATATGCAAGATGCAAGAGTCATTTATTATCAAGCTTTGAAATTTGTTATGAGGTACACGAATATAATTAAAAAAGGGTTGCATAGATGGCTCGGTCATGTTCAACGAATGAGGAGAGAACATTAAGAAAGATATACAAAAAATACATCGAGTTTTAGAAAGAGATAATCGGCTAGCTTCGAATTCATAGATCATCGTATCTATTGCACGAAGCACTAACACAGATGTTAAAACATTGGTATTTTTGTAATTTAATAAAAAGTGCCTGAAAAAAATAAAAAAACATGTTAATAAAAACAAAAATATATGAAAGTATATAAAAATATTGTTAAAATATAATATGCTGGCAGAGACCAGTGCAATATAATTTCTTGAAATGTTCTTGATTCAAAATATATACAGAACTTACAAAAATTTGATAATGCGCGGGTGTTCTTACGATGGAATTGGTGAACGTTGCATTGTGTAGAGTGATCACTTAAGCCAGGTTGTAAGCCCTGAGCCATCGTATAAGAGACTTCCATCCACTTTTCTCACATATAAATAGCTTCGTCTCTGTGAGACTTCTATAATTCATAATTAATTAAAAATAAAACAAAACTGCCAGGTACTGTACTTGTAACACAAGTTACCACCAGACATGGTGGATGTCTGCGAAAGACTCGGTTTCCAGATATTGGACGATGATCCCGTTAGATGCCTTAAAATCGGCGTACTTGCACGAGTAGATAGCGTTTCGATATTATTCCCATTGGTTAAGATATCTAAACAATCACGTCTCGACCGCTATTATAATATACTAGCTGTGCCCGCAGCATCGCCCGCGTGGAATTCAGTTTGAGTCTATAAAAGTATCAGTGAAAAATCCATATTATCTAAACTACTCGTTCAAACAATGTTGTGTAAAAAGCAATTTTTATCTACATAAAATTTTCCTGACGAAAAGTAAATTTATTTTGATAAGAATTTAACATTACGTACTTAAATTACCCCCGACAGATTAATATTAATTTTAAATACATACATTATTAATATTTTATCAATTTGTGAATTAACCTTAACATATATATATGTCGTCGCAGATTTTATTATAGGCTTTTTTAAGTTCTAAAACATTTCTATAGAGAGCATTCATTTATTTCTTACTATTAAGGCAGCGTTCGTAACTACCTTGAAAATCCATTCTAAATATTGGTGAAAGAATTTTTGAAGTCGGATAAGTAGTTTCGGAGATTACCTCCTACATCCAAACTTACAAACTTACAAACTTTACCTCTTTGTATATTAGTATAGATAACATTGTACACTTCGTCAATTTTGACGTGACAGAAAACTGTTTGTTTACCTAGGAATTCGGTACTTTAATAGTTTGTCAATAAATGTGAGAATATTAAAATATTAAAATAACGGAAGCAAGCTAATAAAATTTTGTTAATAAAATAATAATGAATTCGTGATTGACCCTCTATTGCCAAATATCTACAATTCTCATTTCGATGGGATAGTAATGATAAAAAATATATATCTAACTTAATCCGTGAAGTTAAATACTCGACCTATCGACGAGGAACTAGTAGTAAAATATGCAATTATTTTAAAACTCAAGTAAAGATAATAAAGCTTGTGTTTTCAACTCAATTTAATCATCATGGTGAATAATCTATAGCGTTAAAGCCAAATTCATCAACAATATAGGAATTACATATTAGGTCCTTACATATGAAATTGGCGTTTTGCCGTACTGGCAAATTTGATCTCAAATATCTTCTCTTTGGTTAGGAATTCCTAATCCAAATTTATACAGCTATTTACTCATGTATTTGTGTTTTGAAAATTATAATTCATTTGTTTTTTCCTCAATTGTTTTTTTCTTTGCGTCACTCAGTTTACAAAATGAAAAACTTGAAATATCGCGTTATTTACGTGTACGAGTTCCACCGTGGCACCAGTGCTGCAGAAGCGGCTCGAAGGATTAATGATGTGTATGGCGACGGTACCGCAAAAGAAAACACAGTGCGTTTTTGGTTCCAACGTTTTCGTTCTGGAAATTTCGACCTGCAGAACAAGCCCCGTGGACGGCCGGAGACCAAAGTTGATAATGAAGAATTGAAGGCTATTGTGGAAGCGGATCCATCGCAAACCACATCCGAGTTAGCTGCAGGCTGCGGTGTTAGTGATAAAACTGTTTTAATCCACTTGAAGCAAATTGGTAAGGTGAAAAAGCTTGAAAGGTGGGTACCTCACGAATTGAGTGAAGCAAATCAACAAACGCGCGTTGACTGCTGCGTTGCATTACTCAACCGGCACAATAATGAAGGGATTTTAAATCGAATCATTACCTGTGATGAAAAGTGGATCCTGTACGATAATCGGAAGCGCTCATCGCAATGGCTGAACCCTGCCGAACCAGCCAAACCATGCCCCAAGCGAAAATTGACTCCAAAAAAGTTACTTGTGAGCGTTTGGTGGACTAGTGCTGGTGTCGTTCACTACAGCTTTCTTAAATCTGGCCAGACGATTACGGCAGATGTCTATTGTCAGCAACTGCAAACCATGATGGAAAAGCTAGCTGCTAAACAACCGAGGCTGGTTAATCGCTCTAGGCCACTGCTGCTTCATGATAACGCTAGACCACACACTGCACAACAGACGGCTACCAAATTAGAGGAGCTTCAATTGGAATGTCTAAGACATCCACCGTACTCTCCGGACCTTGCCCCAACAGATTACCATTTTTTTCGAAATTTGGATAACTTCTTGCAAAGGAAAAAATTCAACTCCGATGGGGCAGTCCAAACCGCCTTCAAAGATTTTATTGATTCTCGTCCGAATGGTTTTTTTAGTAAAGGGATCGATGAACTACCTATGAGATGGCAAAAGTGCATAGATAGCAATGGTACATAATTTGATTAAATAAATATATTATAATAAAAAAAAATCGGCTTTATGTTCCTCCCGTACTAAACGCCAATTTCATATGTAAGGACCTAATATATCGTTCTGCCGAAATATCTGACGTGCGCGGGTAATTTAAAAAAATATTCGTAAAAAAATGAACATCCCAAAATTTATTTTTTCCTTCTTTTAAATCAGTGTCCCGAAGCACGCGCCCCCTTGTGATGAATCACCTGTTTCTATAGATTTTTTTTTTTATTATTTTTATTTTGAACTCTAAGATGATTTAAATGCTACGTGGGAAAAAATTGAGCTAAACCCACCTGGCGGAGTATTGGGGCTACAAAAATTTGGGAATGATGAAACGCTAGTATTGGGAGGGAGTTAGTAGCGATTGATCGGATATAGGTTACGGGCAGTTACTATTCAATTCTTATAAATCATATTAATCTTGTGGTAAAGCCGCGTTTGGTACAAATGGTTGACGATCGATGCGGTCCGAGCGGTCCACATGTGCTTCCCATAAAAAAATGCTGAACATGGTTTTCAGAGATTTAGGTCGCGGTTATTGCAGTTTAAGCCGTTAAAAAACCGATTAACGTCTACTCTAAGGTGACGATGATATTGGCAGTTCCACGAGGTTTCTGAATTATGGACTTTTTTGCTGTGGTTTTGAAACCGCTTAAATGTCATTAATCGTGGTCTCGAGTGGATTCCCGGGCAACAGAGATGCATAGATATAAGCGAAAGTAAGGAAGGCAGGTCTAATCGGGGGATCGCGAGAGGAAAACGCCCCATAAATAATTTATAGGAATTGGCCGTGAAGCACGGATAAAACGTATACGATGTACCAGAGGGGTGACCTTAACTGAGCGGATAATGATTTATTTTCGTTTCGTGGGAATCGGATAACGTAGGCAGATAGGAAAGTTAACTATAATTCCATTATATTTATCTGTAGACTGACGCTCTATCGAGGAGCGAATAATGATTCATTTTCGTTTCGCGGGAGTCGAATAACGTAGGCGGGTAGAGAAGTTAACTATAATTCTATTATATTTATCTGTAGACTAACGCTCTTCAGGCTTTTACAACAGATAGGAAATTGCGCCATGACGGTATATATAGTTAGGGAAGAGATAACGATAACGTGTAAGCATATTAATGGCACGACAAGAAAAGAATATACTCAAATATAGATACAATATATTAACTATGTAATCACTACAAACCTGTCCGTCCGACGTTAGCGTAGTTTCAACAGGACGGGTAACGTGTATACGATTGGCTATTCTAGCTCAGATTTCGCCGGGTTTGGTAGTAATAACCACAAAACATAATTGGAACAAGTGTATCTAGATAAGAATATTGTAAATAAAATAATATGAATTTGCGGCCCATATACACATGAAATAAAAGGATAAAGCATATGGGGATCTTATAGATGGATGGATAAATGAAACAAATATATATAGGAGTAAATGCAAGTAAAAAGCAAGCATATAAGTGCCAAAAACATAGGAGAACATAGTGTGATAGAAATTCGAAGACGGGAGGAACAATAATGTGAAGTGGAACGGGTATAGCAAGAGCATGTAATAATGATAAACGTACAAATACAGGCAACTACTTGAGACCGATTCGACAGATACTAGCAATCTTTCAACACACCTCTAAGAACATGGTGAGTGGTATATAGTTATCAGCGAAGGCGTCCAGTACCTTGGCAATAAATAAGCACTGAATTAATCCGACGCCTTGCCTGCGGCACTGGAGGTTTATTTACTTATTTATTTTATTTATTTTCATTTATTGGGTTTCTTACAGCCATATAATTAATCAATCTTTGAAGAAAAAACAATAATTGATGTACAGAGTTTTGGGCCAATTACGCGAAGACACATACATACGATCGATAAAAGAATAAGAAAAACATGTCCAAAAGTGGGGTTGTGTGGGTGTGTATTTGTGTGTTTATTTATTTATTTTGTTTTGGGAAAAATTAAAAGCAAAACGATCTTAAAAATTTTCCACTGAATTTAAAAATTTACTTTAACTTACATTAATGGTTTATTGTGTTATAGCGAATAGTACTCTTCCAGTATTATATTGTTCGAGAATATTCACTGTCTATGTAACATAGTTATTTTGTGGATCAATCTTACTGCCAATAAAAATAATAATAAATGGTTACAAATTATGTTTAAATTCCGCAACGGAGGGAACTAATACGTCCCTGTGCGCGGAGAGCCACGGGCATAAGACAGGATTCATTGGATGATCCACGAGAAAAGATCGCCCAAAATTAATTTAAAATTAGGTATAGTACCTTTGAACGATTGTTTTATCTAGGTATGCAGTGTGCACGTGGTGAATATATGGAAATTGATCCCATGATATAGCGGCCAAGAAACGTTAAATTTCCGATAAAGACGAGTGAAAATATGAGGGAACGGGACATGATAATGGTAGATAGTGAAGAAACATCAACTATGATTAGGGGAGTACCCGATAGATTGTGGTTACGGTTGATCAAACGACAATATGGACTGAACTTAGAAATTAAATATTAAAAATTAATTATCGCGCTTGTGAAGCGAGTTCAAATCGTCCGAAGCCACTGAGTCCGTCCCAAAACAGGCACAGGGACGTAGACAGAGACGGCAACAGAAGGTGGGATCAACTGACATATCCGAGAGGAGATTTGGTTTTTTTTTGCCAAACTGAATCTTAGGAACAAAGAATTTGGTTTCAAGGGAAGTAGAATATTGAAAATGCTGGAAACACACGACTTAGGACCTTTTCCCGCTAGGGGGGTTTTAAAATGTCAAGACACAGGAGAATTCAGGCAGTTGGTGTGAACGTCTACGAGAGTGCAAAATCCGCGTCGGTTATATAAGTCCCGCGTCTTTCACTACATAAAATGGATTTGGTAAGATTGGGGTTGTTTATACTTGTAGAAATTACAGAATCCCGTTATTCCTAAACTATATTAAAATGATAAATTATATTAAAATGATTTAAACTATATTAAAATTTGCCGGAGAGTGGATATCAAATATTCGAGATGATAATAAAATTATACTAAGAATAATATAATTTTATTATCAATGCACAAACTTGGCAATGAACTACCTACATATGTCGACATTTTAAATCTATCTCTCTCAAAATTTAAAAAATCATTATATGATCATTTCTTTTCAAAATATTAATTTTTTATATAATGTCTTAAATTTTTTATATATACTTGGCTATTCAAATTTAATATTGCTATATTATCGGTGAGTAAAAATTTCTGAGATCACTACTTAACACTTTTTTGCATATATACTTTTTTTACATATATGTCTAACCTCATTATGTTTAAACTATGTATATATACTTTTTTACATTTATACCCTTTATTTTCTTTTACATTTAATCGTTTGTTGTATTTTAATTATGTATAAACCTGCTACTTTACACTTTTTGCATATATACTTTTTTACATATATTTCTAACCACATTATGTTTAAACTATGTATATATATACTTTTTTACATTTATACCCTTTATTTTTCTTTTACATTTAATCGTTTGTTGTATTTTAATTATGCATAAACCTGCTACTTGACACCTTTTTGCATATATACTTTTTTTACATACATGTCTAACCTCATTATTTTTAAACTATGTATATATACCTTTTTACATTTATACCCTTTATTTTTCTTTTACATTTAATCGTTTGTTGTATTTTAATTATGTATAAACCTGTTGTAAAAGGCTATTAAGCCGTGTAATTAATTAATAATAATGATAATAATAATAATAATAATAATAATAATAATAATAATAATAATAATAATAATAATGATAATAATAATATTAAGAATAAAACTAAATCGGCGGACCCTAAAAGTAATATGTATTGACCTTATAAAGATGTAGACTAGTGGGGTTTTATTATAGAAGCAATCAATTCTTTAACAACAACAAGTGGACAAGTGGTTGCTTCATGGGTTGTTAAAACTTATAAATGGATGGAATCCTAGATTCAAAGCTTAATCCCGGTATTTCGGATAAATATAAGAATATGTAACATCGGAAAATAACGGGTAACGGGTTTTATGAAAAATATCGGTGCGTATAATCATTAGAGTATGATCATTAGAATTAGAGTTTAGTTTCGATGACCCGGGTAAGTACGGATGCGTAAGACGGAAATAAGGACTATGTTACAGCATTATTAAGATATATGAATACTTACAATTGTCGAGC
The DNA here is from genome assembly GCA_016648135.1 of Agrypnia vestita. Classification (NCBI taxonomy): domain Eukaryota; kingdom Metazoa; phylum Arthropoda; class Insecta; order Trichoptera; family Phryganeidae; genus Agrypnia; species Agrypnia vestita. Next base: position 12,016 of record JADDOH010005436.1, read on the forward strand.
TAGAGTCTAATTCCGGTATCCCGAGGAATATAAATTTAAAGAAAAGAAAATAATGTCTAGTTTCGGTTTGATTAAAGTATATACACCGTATAGTTACAGAGGCTGGATACTAAGCCCCAGCTACGGAAACTTAAAAACGCGTGATGGCAGGATCAAAGGTTAGGTTAGGTTAGGTTAGGTTAGGTTAGGTTAGGTTAGGTTAGGTTATGGCAGGATCCAAAGGTTAGGTCGCGAACTATAGTTAATTAGGGGTCTGTGAATCGTATGCGCGTGCAAGGCAAGTGTCCGCAATCCTTAGGTATAAAGTGAGGTACATAAAGTGAAACTACGATGCACTGGAATGGATACAATCGGCGGCAGATGGGTAAGTCATGTCATCCTCTTTCCGTTTTGAGATTATAACGATATATAAAGGTGGCGCACGATTAAGAAGAATGGTCTCGGGTTCGACACCCCAGACAGAGACGGAAGGAGCGCCGACAGTGAAAGTTAACCCCTGTACCGTAAACTTTAAATATACTTTTATCCACAGGTGTTTGTTTGCATGTTGAATCCGTACTGACCATAATAGGGGCGAATTAATTTGCCAAATAACCCTTCTCTGCATGTGTGTGAACTTCCAGGGATCGCGCGGCCCGTGTGCTCGACGCCGAACTTAATTATTCATTTATATTTATTTATTTAATTGATGATTCATTAACTAATTAGGTATTTATTTGTCTATTCATATGCCGCGTCCCAGTTATATACAGTCAGGCGGCGTTTCGATAGCATCATCATCATCACCATCATCAGCAGTGTCCCAGTTATATATAGTCAGGAGACGTTTCAATAGTATCATCATCATCATCTTCATTAGCGGTGTTCCAGTCACATATAGTCAGGAGGCGTTCTGATAGTATCATCATCATCACTAGCGGTGTTCCAGATATATATCGTCGGGAGGCGTTGCGATAGTATCATCATCATCATCGTCATCACTAGCGGTGGTTCAGCTTTATATCGTCAGGAGGCGTTTCGATAGTATCATCGACATCATCATCATTAGCAGTGTCCCAGTTATATATTGTCAGGAGACGTTTCAATAGCATCATCATCATCACCATCATTAGCAGCGTCCCAGTTGTATGTAGTCAGGAGGCGTTTCGATAGTATCATCATCAACATCATCATTAGCAGTGTCCCAGTTACATATAGTCAGGGGGCGTTTCGATAGTATCATCATCAACATCATCATTAGCGGTGTCCCAGTTATATATCGTCAGGAGACGTTTCGGTAGTATCATCAACATCATCATCATAGCAGTGTCCCAGTCGTATATCGTCAGGAGTTGTTTCAATAGTATCATCATCATCATCATCATTAGCAGTGTCCCAGTTATATATAGTCAGGGGGCGTTTCGATAGCATCATCATCATCATCATCATCATTAGCGGTGTTTCAGCTATATATCGTCAGGAGTCGTTATGATAGTATCATCATCATCATTAGCGGTGTTTCGGCTATATATAGTCAGGAGACGTTACGATAGTATCATCATCATCATCATCATCTCTAGCGGTGGTTCAGCTATATACCGTCAGGAGGCGTTTCGATAGTATCATCAACATCATCATCATTAGCAGTGTCCCAGTTATATATCGTCAGGAGACGTTCCAATAGTATCATCATCATCATCATCATTAGCGGTGTCCCAGTCATATATAGTCAGGAGGCGTTCCGATAGTATCATCATCATCATTGGCGGTGTCTCAGATATATATCGTCAGGAAACGTTACGATAGTATCATCATCATCACTAGCGGTGGTTCAGATAAATATCATCAGGTGACGTTTCGATAGTGACAACATCATCTTCATCAGTGAAGGCAGGGTTCCAGTTACACATCAGTCGGAGAAAATTAGGCAGATCCCATCATCATCGATGGCAGGATTCTAGCTGTACACCATTTGGAGAAAATACACCGACATCCCTGGCCAGGGGCTAGGCATATCCCTACCGTCCAGATCCACCTTTCCATCTACTAATACGAGGGGTCATGGCCTCGTGAAACCACATGGCAACCAACCATTACAAGTATTTATTTATGTATTGTATATGTATGTATATTATATTTTATTAGTATGTATCTATTCGTACGTAGTGTATGAGGGGGCTCTTCACGGGTGGCACAACACCCGTGCGGATGTCTTACCTCGTCTGGAATGGATTGAACGTATTGATGCATACCAGATTATAATAAGTACTACCTGGGAGGGTGATTGCAGTCACTGTAGTGTCGCGAATGGCCAATGGGCTGTAGTTGCTCACAGGCGAGGGTTGGGGAGCCTAGGAAACTCCCCTTCCCCACTCGCATATTTTTGACTTGACAGGTGGCCCGGGACCATCTTTACAGTAGCTTCAGTATATATACCGTAGTTTAACTTAGTTTAACCTGGAGGAGTTGGAATTCGGGGGGCAAACTGGCTCTGAGCCCGGACGCCAGACACTGACGCGAGGGATGGTGCGGTACTTTGCACAGAAGAGGCCCAACATGAAAAGGCGCATCCAGGCTCAGGTCAACGTATCCGGAACTCGTGTCGGGAGAAGGAAGATGGGATCAGTCACCGATGAGCCTTTGGGTACGGAGGGGCCGAATTTAAAGCAACCACATTTTCCGCGTACACATACATTTACACATACCTTCTACACACCCCCTTTATCCATTAGAACCCAACGTACCACTAGAATGAGACATAGGGCCAGATACAGGTGACGGAACTTAGGCCGGCTAGTAAATAAACGTAACAATGTAATTGATATAAAGATAATGCAGAGTAAATATAAAAGATCGTAAGGAATAAGCACAGCGAGATAACGGCGGAAGATAAAATTATTAATCAGCGAGGGCGTCGAAAACGGAATCATCCATAGGAGCGGCTACGAAGGACTCGAGGGCTTTCAGGGGATCTATGTACTCTATATGTGCATGCGCATGTGATAACGGCACGTCACTAACCTTTCCAGTGGATGGCGGTCGATCCCATACAGGTAGGACAATGGGGGATCGAGCGGAGAGGGCATGGAAGCAGAGGATCGCGCACTCTGGAAGCGCAGCTACACCAGATGCAGTGGTTTCAGTCCGTAGGAATGATAGGTAAATAATATAGGGCCACGGAACATAGTATGTTTAGCAATTGCACCGTAGGGCTTAATTGACGTGCTAGGTAGTTTTGTTTGCGTTTTCCATGAACATTCACGAACTTCATACCCCAGTATTTAATTTAAGTTTAGCTTACGTTAGGGTTACCACAAAACCAATTCATCCCCTATAGTTCGAAACAAAAAATTACACAACGTGAACTGGGGAGGTCTTGAATAAAGCGAGGGTGTTTGGAAATACTACGTTAAACACCGTAGAGCCTTCACCCGACGTAGATAGATAGCTTGTTTGCCTCTAACAAGGCGTAAACTCAGTTAGGAGTAGGATCGAGCTAAAAGGCGAAGAAGAGGAGCCATCACAATGTTAGCTGCAAAGCTCAAAGATGTCTACATCTCAAAACTTATACATTTAATAATAGTACAGTCATTTGTATATTTTTACCTGGAAAGTTTTCCGGAAGTTTTGAAAATGATTTCAAATTTTATAGATTTCGATGTGCTCTTTCCGAATTTCAACTTTGCCACCTCGTATTTTCGCCGCTTGCGCCATAATTTTGGAAAAATGTCGCCTAAAAGCAATTTTTTGACAATATCTTCTTTCCGACTCATTTTACGATAAAAAAATTGCACACAAAATGAAAATGAAAAACAAAATGAAAAAAAACTAGAGAAAATTTCATACAATTTGGGCGTATGAAATTTATTATTTATGAACTTTTCAATAGTTTTGGCGTACGAGCGCCGCAATTTGATGTTCAAAACGCGTTTTGGACAAAAAAAATAATTTCCACACCACCTTAAGGTAGAGTAAGCGGCACGTTTTTTTATTGTGATATTTCGGTTTTAAACCATTCATAAAAAATCTTATGACTTTCCTACTGCAGATATAAAGCCCCATGAAAACTTAAAAAAGGTAATATCTTAAATAAATCCCACTCTATAGACCTTTTAAGTAATAGATTTAAAACAAAGGGACAAATAATAATACCAAATTTAAGAACCACCATGGCACATCATTATTATACATACTTGGGAGTTGAATGGTACAATATATTATCACAAATTTCAAAAAAGAAACTTTTCAAAATACGAGCAATTAAAAAAAACAAACCCTTGAAATTGGACAGCGATGTATTGTAACATTACCTACATATTAAAAATAGTTAATGTTTAATAAAAACTTCTACTTCCAATTTGGCTTATATCACAAGATGAAATAAGAAATGAAAAACATGCACAAAGGTGATGTATTAAAGTATATATATGTACTTTTTTATAAACTCATTATTTTACATTTTATATATCTATTATGTATTATATAGTATACCAATATGCATTTAACACGTGTAAATACTCCTCCCGTAAATTCCAGGTATTATGGTGAGTATGATAAAACATATTGAAAATATGTTAATAAATAAGAAGAAGAATAAGTGTAATTTATTTTATAAAATTATTGTACGATTGTGTACCTGCAATATAAATTATATAAAATAATATATATGTATTTATTTATAATCAGGCCAAAACATTGATAACACCACTGATAATACACTTTGGCGCAAAATTCTATAAAATGGTCCGATTCCTTATATTTTACAAGTTATTTCCAATTTTACGTAAGGCACTGTGAGTGGTATGAGTAATAATGAACCATTGATCCTTTAAGTCAAGTGTTATCCTCAAATAAAATGTCGTGCACGCGAGCTTGAATTTTTGACTCTTTCTACAAATCCCAAGCTGATACTATTGCTTTATCTCATTGATTATCTCAAGTAAATCTAAGTGATTTATCTCAATGCGTAGGTATAGTTCTAGAATTTAAATGCAGTACTTAAATGACTTAAAATTACAGAAAATTGTTTCAAAATACAAATTAATTTAAAAAAAAAATTCATAAACAGTGTTGGTGCAATAACCCTTACCCCTAGGATAAAAGATTTTATTTGATTTGATTTGCAAATTTTATGCAGAAATTTGAATGCAGTCATCGAGGTTTATTAATTTAAAATGTCCTTAATTTTAAATTTTATATGAAATATACCCTATAAATTTATAGATACAATGATTTTGGAAGGGATAAATGCATAAAATCTATAACTCAATGGATTCTAAATTAGTAATAGTTGCTATTACACCCCAAATTTGTTAAATATAAAACGTGTATTAAAATATCGTTCGAGATGGTCTTTCGAGATTGAATTGGCACAAGAATATATATTGTATGTACATTCATGTGCCAGTCCATTACATTTATACCGAAATCAAATACCTAACCGTTAAATATTAAAATCAAAATATAATTTGTCGTGATCCCCAGTATTGTATAAATAGTTGCGAAGTTTAATGTGTTTGAAGTGTTAATGCTGGGCTGACGGCTGTCTAAGAAGGTGTATAATCGATTCAGTTTCTTTTTCTCTTCATCATCTGAAATCAAAATAGTATTGAATGAAAATATGATTTTTTAAATCTAAACAATGTATGAATTTACTAATTTGAATAAAGTCTAATCTTATAAATACACACGTATACGATATACGAGCATATGCATGGGACGCCAGAAGTCGAAAACAGTATGAAAAAGAATTAGAGTTCTAAGAGCAAGATGGTTACGATATAGCCGTAGAGTACCAAAGTCATGGGTCGTGGGGAGGTATTTGATGTAGAAGTGGATTTACAATAGCTGATGACGATTATATTGTCACGTGTAGTGGCTGCAAGAGCAATTAACGAATCGCTGGAATTTAATACGGGATTCACGGGGACAAACGAATGTACTTAGTCATTTAACACTATTAAATGTAAGCCGAGCAAAACTCATTAGCGGCGTCGCTGGAGAAACCCACTCCTCCACAAACCCCTGACGCAGAATTTTTCAAACTTTCAGTTGGCGGTGAGCTCCGGACCCAAACGGTTGTACGCTTTTTGGAGAAACAGCTCATCGTCAAGGCGCCCTGAAGATGAACAGTGGGATCTGTTCGAAACGTCGGCAGACGACTGGTCCTGACGACCAGAATTTGACGCGGGTTACCCCCAAAGTAGTTAGAACTAACACATATTGTACCCGTGAAAGCCTTCGATTTAACATATATATATATATATATATATATTATATAATATATATATATATATATAAATCATGTTTTTATTACTTTTAACCAGAAAGATGAAGCGACGCAGGTAAAATTCTGTGATCCAAACCCGAGTATGTACATGTACCCTTCAGAGCAAAATCCATGAGGATTCTCAGGTATTCTAATTCAGATCAGAACAGCCTGCTTGACAGTTGCATAAGTAATTAAATTTTTTGCTTGGAATGGTTTACACATGGTCAAGAGATATGATCAGAGAAATTTCGATAACTTCTGTTCTACTTACCCAAAGACGTGGAAAGAACCAACGCTTTTCCGACGATTATTTTCGTATTTCTGAGTTCATCCGTGACGCATTCACATACCGCTGCTCCAGCGAGAAGCTGAAGCATACTGAGCAGCCAAGTAGCAGATACCAGTATAACGAATTTATGATTCTACGAAAAAAACGAACAATGCCGTATATTTCATATCGCTAATATTATCATCATCTTCATTTCCTTGTCCAAGTAGAGTCGAAAGCCCAAAGACTACAAGATGCTTGATTTGAATATATATAGAACTTTGAAAATTTATGTTGTGTAAAGTGATCACTTAAGCCAGCTTATACGGGTTGTAAGGCCTAGCTGTAAGTTATCATATAAAAAGACTACCACACACGTTTTCATTTCAATGTCTTATAATAATCAAATCAAAATACTATGATAATAACTACATATTTTTATTACTTAGCATATTAAACAAAGCGCTTGTGTTGTGAAAAAAAAACTGCTACCAAGGTCTTCTGTAACCAGGCTAAAACCTCAGTTAGCTATAATATCATTGACAAGTTTGGCTGTTACTTCATGGTGCAACAATTTTAATATAATTTGTTTTATTTTAACTTTTTAAAGAACATCTCCGTTGCCTAAAAAATAACAATTAATCCAAATTTGCCAATAACATTAATAATACTAATCATTCCTTCGATAGCCACAAATTAAAGCCACTCCACTCGGTTTCTCATAGAGGATGGATAATGACTGATTTGGGAATCGTTGAAATCCTCCTAAAAGCTGGGCTGACTAAACTTTTGATTGCCACAGTTTTGATTATTTTATTATATTTTGTTTACTACATAGACCTTAATACACAACACAAACATTACACACATTATAACACAATACACCTTATAACACAATTATCATCTAAAGTCTTACCATTTGGCCTATTTTTGAAATTCCAGTGATTAAATGAAGCATGACTACCACAGGTCCAAATTTTATCTTAAAATAAAACAATGATTAATGACAAAATATGTACAATAAAAATATTTTGTATAAACCACTTAGAGTAACTTGATGTCTACCGGTTTCGATATCATTGTATCTTCGTACACTTAGCATAACTATCCATTAACAAATAAATTTTTGAACGGCGGCGTGGCTACAGTTATGGTGAGGGTAATTAAAAATAAAATAATAAAGTTGGGGAATATATCAAATAATGGTTATTCATAATATTCAAATAGTTATCAATTATATAGGCTTTAGCGTTCAGACATTTCTTGATTTATAATATTTCTAAGTTATCCAATCTAAGGCCTCTATTATTTACATTGAAAATTTCAATCATCATCATCACCACTCTTGGCACTACAACCCTCGGTGGTATTAAGAATTTCCACGTAAAAAATATAAAAATATTTTATTTTGTTGGAATGGAAGCAAGATTAGTGAAAATTAACATCCAAGGTCTCACCCACAGAATAATAAAAGTACTTTTTTTGTAATTTGTAAGCGCTCCTTCACTTCAAGGCATCGGAGACTGGTGAATTTTCAGCCAAACCAACATATTCGCACCTATTCATTTCACGCAAAAGATCTCATGAACAAATATCGATGGAAGAACCACGCATTACTTCTACTTTATCACTCTACCAGAAGAAGTACGCCCCCGGGTAAGTTGCAAATTTGTGAAGAAGAGTCTCCAAGGAAAAAATTATTACACTTCTGTAATCGAATTGACGTAAAAAATTGAAAAAATATACGACAAAAAAATATTTTGAATATGTTACAAAAAAAAATTGCATGAAAACGAAAACGGATGACGTAAAAGTTTCAAAATTACTTAGAAGACATGCGTCAACAAAATTGGTCTTCCCCAGAAAAACATCGATAGTCCAGGACTTCGGTTTTTCAATTTAACTTTACACTTTTATTCTCCAAGCGACTATGAATATGTAAGATAAACTTTTGACACTTGTATAACACATGCAAGTACCATTAAAAGTTGGTATTAACGGAAACGGATTAAAATCTTCTTCCACTGAATATAAAATTTGTTAGGGTCATAATGTTACATTCCTTGCAAATCCCAATTTCATAAAACCTGTAAATTGTCATATAATCTGTAAATTGAGTTCATTCAAATAACGCATTTTTGCTATATGGATCGATAAACCGCATAACTTTCCCACAAATGAGCTATACATGTGTAAACATAATTGTTCACATTTTATTTGGCACCTTTTTGGGTTTTAAATAATTTAAGGTATTTTTTAAATATTTTTAGAATATTAGTCAAATAAAATAAAATATTATACTCACAATATGATTGCATGTTTGGTAAATTATTTCTAAATTTTCGGTTAATTTATAGTATATCCTGAATACATCAAGATATTTAAGTCGAACTAATTGAAAGCCTCCCGAAGGGTGAACAGCTGTAACTTGGAATATCTTCCTTTTCATTAAAAACTTTAACGAATCCTTGCGTTCAACATTGGGCTGTTTGAACATTTTACATAAAACAATATTTAGGATACTTGCGTAAGAAGTAACCATGTTTATCATGTTGCAAAACTGATAACTGGAAAAATGCAAAGCTGTGTAGTGCACCATTAACCAAACACGAATTATTGTGAATTGTATTCTGAAAGCACCGGCAAAACAAAACATAAAAATTTGAATAATCCCAAATAGTAAGTCCAAAACGTGGACAATAACGTTCAAACGATTAGAACCATATACAAAGCCATTTGCATTTGGAAGCGATCTTTCAATAAAATTTAAATTTTTTAATAGTTTTACGGGATTGTTGGAGTTCATGTCGTAAAGCCAACAAGAGGTGGCATACGTTGCGGTTGAAATCAGGGATAAAATTGTTGCTATTTCTTGAATATTAGACATGGGAGCGTACCAAGAAAAGGTCTGGAATAAATAAACAGCCACGATGGTCACTACCGACAAAAATATTCGATAGATTTTCATCCACAGATCTACCGAGGTAAAACGTGATTCAACTCTTTTATAAATTCTCAACCCCAAAATTGAATGAAAAAATTTCAAGGGTTCTAGCTTCCTGATGAACAGTAGACCATGAGGAATTTTATGGGGTAAACTGTTTTTACGGTTCTTCTGCATTTCCTTTTTAAGGTTGGAATCCATCAGCACAAGACACGTTCTCTTTTGATATCCCCAAATAAAAATAATACGAACATAAAATAGGTATACGATTTCCAATGTAGTTTTTTTATCGATTTTTCACCTGTCTGTTAATTCTGTTTACCAATTATTGCTATTATGTATTAGTAATGCTGCCACAGTTAAGTAATTGGATTCCAAATAAATATTGTTTTTAAAATATAGGTACATTTAAAATAAGGTGAACAAAAATTGGTCATTTTAAAAGATTAATAAATAAAAAAAGTTTTTTAAAAAATACATTTTAAAAAATTAATTTATAACACTACAACAGGCCATAAGGCCCTATTAATGGCATAGAGGGTATGTGACCTCACTAGATATCGAACCAGGAGCCTCCAGTATGAGAAGCCAGTGTTATAAGACAAAAAAAAACACTTTTTGCTTTTACACCCTACAATATTAAAATCGTGGGGTGTAAAAGCAAAGGCAGCAATATCCAAACAATTTTAAAAAATGTTTAGAATTCTAGTTTTTATGTATTTATCTCTTCCAAAATCATGTTTCCAATAAATTTATAGGCTATGTTTCCTATAAAATCTCAAATTCAGTAATCCCCAATGACTGCATTATTTCTTTTTGAATATCGCTATATTTGCTTCTATACCCCACAATTGATTTGTTTGTATCATGCAAAAGCTCCACCCCAAATTTTACGTAAAATATTGTCCTGTAAATATACAAATAATTTTTTGTTTTTTTTTTTAATTTTTCTCTTTAGTTTTTATTCTTTATATATTTTTTCTCATTCAATAATTAATTTTTATGAATTCCCTTTACTCAATATTTGCATTTTAGAGATTTAAAGCGAGATAGTGTCGTCTCGTTTTAATAATTTTTAACGAAACATTTTTGTTTCTTATTTTTTTGTACGTTTTCGATTCTTCTGTATTTTTTATAATTAATATTTATGAACCTTTTACTTACAATGAGTCGCTTGTCCATTATGATCCAGATCTTAATTATTTATTTATTATTATTCCTTTGCTTTACTCATACATATGTATTCAAAATAAAATACAATAAAAAAATATTAGACGACCGAAAATTCAAATGGTATATTAGATAAATAAAAGTAATGGGAGTAACATGGCGATGATTAGTGACGGATGGAGAGAGTACAAAGGTCGTAGGTCATGGGGAAGATTTTTTCCATGACGTGTGTCAAGTTGACAGCCGTCTGTGTCATCGATTAAATGTACTGTCATATGTTAGAAGGTGACTCAATACGAATAACGGTTTGTTTTTATAAGACGAAACATTAATATTTTTATCAATAGATACCTATAATAAATAAACGTTCACAGTGCCCAAAAGTCACTAGGTCATACAAAATTCGAATAACTTTCTACAATTAATTAATTAATATTTTATTTCAAATAAATGAAGCATATTCTTCGAAAGTAGCACGACCAGAAAAAGAAATTTCAGTTCTAGGAGTTGGTAAGGCAAGAAACTGATTTCATTCACAACCTTCTTACGAGCGACGAGGCCCACTTCCATGTAATTTTTTTCTTTTTTTTCTTTTTTTTTTTCTTTTCTATTTTTTGAAATTTTTTTTTATTTCTAAATACACAAAATACCAACGTTCTCTGTAACCCGTAAAAGTAATGGTTTGGTTTGGTGTGAATCCGGAAAGACATCTTGGATATTATTTCTTTGAAGATGAGGTAGAAAATGCACTATCCGTCTGACAAAAGGTCTCAAGAAGTCGAGGGTTCATTGTTCATTCCAAGATCTCTGCAATTTTTTATTTTACAGTTTGAAATTTAATAAAAATATGCAAAATTATTTTTAATGCAACAATTCAATTGTCATATACCTATGCTTTGAAATGCTCAATAAAATGAATATTTTTGATATTTCTATGGGCAAAAGGAACAACCGAGTTTTCAATAAAATCGAGTTTTATGTTAAATATGTGGAATTGTTATTTAGATACATGTCTAAATGGAAAAACTTAGATGAGTCAAAAAGTAAAATAAAATGCGGCTCTTTATTAATTTTTTAAAGATCAAATGACATGATTAATTATTTGAAAAAAATAACAAGAAACAACGACATTAGTCAACATGGTTCGTGCAAAAAATAAAACTAGTTATGCAAAAATTAGAGAAAAATAACAGAGGCTTTAAGAGATATTTCGTAAACAAACGGAAGTCCCAAATGTTGTTTTGACTCTCCTGAAAACCCGCATTTTTTTACTTATTCGGTTGTTCCTTTTATCACAGATTTATGTTAGTAACATTATAGTTTATATAAAACGTTTAAAACCTTCTTGTTGCTCTTAAAACAAATAATTAAAAATACGATCAATGACATAGTCACATGATCAAACATAATAATTTCGTTGTCTGTCCGTCCGTCCGTCTGTCCGTCCCCGTAACTTCGTGTAACGTCCGTAATTTTTCTCAATTTTACGGCTAAAAATAAGGCTCGAACCCCGGGCCACCAAACACAAACCGGCCGTTTCACGCATATGGAGCGCCATTAAGATGATATAAATATATACTAGGGCTTAGTGAAGACGCGAACCAACATTCCATCATTTATGATGGGTTACAGCTAGTTATTAAATAATTATACCGCATAGTTTAATCTAAGTTATGAGTTTGAACGATTAATTATAGCTATGTATAGCATTCAAATCGGTATGATTGAAACATAAACACAAAAAATCATTTAACTTACAAAAATGTTGTAATTACTGTTTACCAACTCTAAACAATCCAATAATAATTTATCGTACATCCTGATCAAGATTTGAATATTTAGGTGGTTGAATTGGAATTGTTCAAAATTATCCACAATGGCGTACAGTAAAACCTTGGTTTTCAGCACATACATGAACGGGACTCTGAACCTGAAATGATCTTCTGGCTTTTCGTACAGCTGGCATATGGAGTAATTCAAAATATTTACGTAAGAATTGATTATATTTATCAAAATATTTAAACAAAGTATTGAAACTTCCATCATAACGTTGAAAAATAGTGCTTTTGTTAAAATATTTTTTTCTGAAATTGAACCACTGGTCGATAAGACAGAAGGCAAAATTTGAGTGCTTATAACACATATGTAAATCGCGTGCAGAAAAATAGCAACACTATTAAGTTACGAAGAAATTTCATTCTGGCAAGGTAAATAAATTCTATGAAATCTATTATTTTAAACACTAGGATAGTGTTGTGCGAGATTAAAGTCGAAAGCCAATTTACAAGTAAATGCGTGGAAAAGATAAAACTCATCAGCGTAGAGGTTTATGAATTATTACGGACTGGCCTGGAATTCTTGTATGGAATACTATATATATTGCAAAAATTGAGAGAAATATTAAACCAATTATCATCCTCCAATCTACTGACGTAATGTACGTCCAAGGGCCGGTTGTTTCAAGTTGGATTCGTGATGGAAGTAAGCGTTCGTCTAAAGCATAAATACAGGGTGGCGCAAAACTACCGTTATGGTTTGAATGTTTAATAACTTTTTTATTTAATGGTTCCTTATTATTATTATTGTTTTGTTATATATTATATTAATGGGGAATATTTTTGGCTTAAGTATGAAAAATTATATCCCGCAAGTGGTGGCCATTTTCGGCTTCGCACATTCGTGCCCTTTCCAGTACATTTTGCATAACTTTTCGTAAAATTTCCGGTGTTATGGCTTGAATTTCATTGCGAATGTTTTGTTTTAGTTGTGGTATGGTTGCTGGCTTATTTACGTATACCCTTTCTTTCAAATAACCCCAAAGAAAACAGTCTGGCGCTGTTAAATCCGGTGAACGTGGGGGCCAATTGAAATCGCTTCTGCGCGAAATAATGCGTTCGCCAAAGAGGTCCCGTAACAGAGCCATTGTGTCCCTTGCAGTGTGGGCTGTGGCTCCATCTTGTTGGAACCACAACTGTGGATGATTTTCTACAGCAGGCCTCAAAAAATTGTCCAACATCGTTCGATATTCAGCACCATTAACCGTAACTGAGGCGCCACGTGCATTTTCAAAGAAATATGGACCAATGATCCTTTCAGACGATACACCGCACCAAACAGTACACTTAAGTGGATGTAATTGTTGCTGATGCGCTGTTCTTGGATTCTCCGTAGCCCCATATCCTGCAATTTTGCTTGTTTACGAAACCATTCAATTGGAAATGGGCTTCATCGCTCATTATCAAATTGTTAATGAAATCGCGATATTCTTCTGCTTTTTGTAGGAATGAAATGGCATAATCAAGCCGTTGTTGTAAGTCTATCGACTTCAATTCTTGCACAAGCTGAACCTTATACGGAAACATGTGCAATGTGGCCAAAATCTTCTGAACGGACCTCCGTGATAGCCCCAGTTGTGCTGAACGTCTTCTTGTTGATGTTTCTGGACTGTCCTGCACATTATCCACAACACGTAGGATATTTGCTTCCGTGTGGACCATACGTGGTCTTCCGGTAAATGGAAGGTGTCTTACTGTACCATGTTGTCGAAAATTTTCAACCAGGCGGTTTATTGTTGGTGCTGAAGGTCCAGTACGCACATTAAAAAAACGACGGTAAGCACGCTGCGTCAAAACAATTGACCGTTGTTTTTCAAAATAAAATTCAACAATTTTTGATCGCTGTTCTATTGTGTAGTGTTCCATTTCTAATTCCCCAAGTTTTCTTCACAAAATTCTGAAATAAAAATAAAAAATATAAATAAATTTAAAAAGTTATTAAACATTCAAACCATAACGGTAGTTTTGCGCCATCCGAGAATACAATTACAGGATTTTGTCCGGAGTCCGGAGGAAACGTGTATGGAAGTTTTTTTGTGATGGCCTGGAGATATGACTTGTATGAGCTGGCTTAAGTGATCATTCACCAATTTCACGGTAAGAACATCCACATTTTATCAAATTTTTGAAAGAAATCACTTAAGCCGGCTCATAAATACACCCTTCTTCTATATATACAACCGTACACACTGCGAGACTTCTATAAATTAAGTTAATTATTACATGTTAATACTTCGGAAGAGTGTCGTATGCATAATATAAAAAGAATATTGCTTTTCAACTTCTAATAAAAAGTAATTAATATATAAACAACAGTGATATCTATCTATACAGGTTTATGGCGATGGCAGATTTCACCCACAGATGGCGGTAGCAAAAATACTACTCACTTACACTTATGAAACAAAGTTGTGCAAGTAAAAGTTCTTCACCGATTCATTTTAATTTTAGCGCAACGTTGCATTTAAATACGAGGATGTTTATGGTTACCTACTTTGTTTTTATAAACCTATTATTTATTAACATAAATAAAAATGGAAATGTTCGATTGTCCAAAACCGTAAATCTCCTAAAGTTCTTCGACTATTGGTTGGAAAGAAATTTTGACATAACACAACGTTCCATTCGATTTCGCACAAATTTTTTGGAAAAAAAAACCAACCCACAAAAACCAAGTTTTTATTGTACTCCCTTTCTCATTGAATCAGGTTTCGTGCTACTGCACGCTTCGGGGTCATTATTACTCATTTGTATTGATTCCAATGTGAAAAAACTATTAAAATTTCGAAAATCCAAAATTTTACTATAATTATTAATTTTTTTTAAACGAAAATTTGTTAGATCATTTTTATAATTGTCATGAATCTGCCTGTAAGGTTTCTGCTCGATTGGATCACGGGAAAAGGGTTTAAAATCAATCCAAAGTTTTTCCGGCAGACAATAAACCGCAGACGCAAAAAGTAACCCATAAAAACCAAGTTTTTACAATACTCCCTTTCTCATTTTCGGGTTTCGTGTCTACCATATGCGTCGGAAAATTTGAAAAATCCAGAATTATACTATAATTTTTTTTTTTAACGAAAATTTGATAGATCTTCTTGATCGTCGCCTCTACTACTACTACTCTACACTACTACGACGAGTCTACTTGCAAAGTTTCAGCTCGATTGGATCATGGGGATTACAATGAAACATGTATTTTGCTTTGTAAAACAACGGAATCTTTGTTTCCCCTTCATATTCCAATCGCAACCACAACCACAACCAGTGCAACGCCGGGTACGAACAAGAGATGAACTTGCTCAGTGAACCGGATCTTTTCGTTGAACCAGATTTTTATCAGCTCATCGTAAGGTCAGAAGTGAAAAAAGTTTTTGGCGACCAAAAAAAAGGTCTATTAAAATTATTAATATTATACTAAAAAAAAATCATAAATATATTATTATTTAAAAAAACCGTCTGTCTTCCTCGATGGTCCAAGATTTTAATTTTTTTTCACGTTCCCTTTGGTGCTCATTTTGTGTTCTGTCGCAAGTATTTCAACCCGTCTAGAGTTTTTTCACCGAGAGTTCCGTCCCTACTAATGCCCTAGCCGAGAGCAGGTCGAGACAACGTAAGTCTCACTCTAGGCTGTGTACGCGTCCTTTATGCTAATTTTCGTTTTGCGATAATTTTGAATGTCGAACGTCCCGTTGATCGACGGAATGAATGGGTAGGTATTGTATACTACTTTAATACTTTTTTTCTGTGCAAAATTTAATGAAAAAGATTCCCTCGACGTTATTTCAGCTAGCCACGAAATTCTCTGTATAAACACGCCCAAACCTACAATCGAATTTTATTATGATGTGACAATATATTGAATAGATTGAGGATTACAATATGATAAAATTTATGAATTGATAATAGGACCAAAATACGAGTTTAATCTATTTCTTGTGACAGACTACCAAGGAAACTACGTATTGTGTTGGTCCTGTGCATCATGGATGATAATTTTGGATCTAAAAATATATAACGACTCCTTATTTATTAAAAAGATGGAGCCGTTGAAATTCCTGCATTTAATTTGTGGGTTGCGCAGCTGCAAGAGAGTCAAAACGCACATTACGTCAATAGCTCGGGAGACGACAATTTATTTATCAATGTAGCCGTGATGTTGATGAGTATTATAGTCGCCACAAATTTAATCGTGAATTGGATCACGACTAGCGAAGGAAAAAACTACATTTCAAAATGAAGACTACAACACACACACGTTCACCAGTTTGAAGACTACAAAGTGTGCACTACAATTGTAGTAAAAACTACTTGAAGTGAAGTAATTGTAGTACTACGAAATGAAGTGAATTATTATTATTATTATTATTACTATTATTATTATTATTATTATTATTATTATTATTATTATTATTATTATTATTATATCGTGTGTCCAATCTATTTCTAGTTGTTTCCAAATTATTTCAGACCTATGTTTAGCCGCACAAACTTGATTATGTATAAATCTTCTCGATCTATTATCTCGTGGCAAAGAATGATTGGCTATGAAATATATCGGAAAATCGCAATACTACCTAATACTATAAATAAAAATGTAGAAAATTTGATTCTTTAAATTAATTTAGGTCAATTAGTAAATATTGCCACAGGATTGTGACTGTTGGAGGAAAATGAAACATTTGATATTTATCAAAGTGGTCGTCACTGACCTGTTGACAGTCTGTATGTTAAAAAATAAAAATAAAAAATAAAATAATAGTCACACTTAAGTTAGTCCTCATAAATAATAAGTTTTAATCTTTGTTTACTTTCTGTTTGTTGATCGTATATGATGGATTCGCACTTACGTTGGTATTTTCTTAGCGGATGTACGATTTACTAAAAATTCTTCGCATAGCAGCAGTGTGCGAATGTACATTGGAAGAATTCAATAACACAAAAATAATTATTGTAAAATTGGTGCTGATACCGATGCCCATGGGCAAGTATTTTACGCCTATAGAGTGTTGACTTATCTTTAAAAAATCCCCCTAATGTTTTAACATTTACAATTGATTACTAGAAAAAAAAATGAAACTTTGTGCTAAAGCACAAGTGCCCAAAATATATTTTTTTAAATAAGTATGTATACAGATTAATGCTATATACCTTAGCCGATACATTAAACACTGCACTGTAATCCTATCTGTGTTAATTTCCTAGTCCGGCATGCATATCGCAAAAGTATTAAGTGCCGCATCATTTTTTTGTATATAAAGCACTAAATATTTTATAGTTTTTAGTATCAAAATGACTAACTCACGTGAGATACCAGTGTATAGCAGTGTTGAAAATATTAATAAAAGGGTGTGTAAAATAGTGAACATTCTGGCACATAGTGCTTTATTCTTTTCCAGTTTTCAATTTAGTGTGTATTTATTATTTTATTTAAAAAACATATGACAGTTAATAAGTATAAAATATAAATAAAACAATTAACATATATATTTAAACAACACCTTATATCCACTTAAATATTCCTAGAAAGTAACAATGTTTTCACGACCATTCAAAATCTCCTGGTTTGTGCTTTTAGAGGTAATGAATGTATCGAGGTAATATATTATATTACCAACAGTGAAATCAACCGCAGGCGCCGGTAGTAAAAATACAACACACATGTGGAAAGAGGTGTGCATATTAAAAATACATACAACTTTCAAAAATATATTGCGTGGAATTGGGGAACGTTACTTTGTGTTAAGTGATTATTTCAGTCAGCCGTACGATAGTTCGTAAGCCCAATAGACATCCAAGAAGACTTTCATACCTACTGTGTTTTTAAAACCTGGCATTAGATCTCGTTGCAGGGTCCATGACCATGAAATTTTGAATATTAAATAATTATACAATACACTTTTTATGATAAATTAATAATAAATGACTTCGTGATCAAATAAATTGTAAATAATATTCAGAATAATAAATAAATAATACTAACGCAAATAACTATGTAAATACAATTTAAGAATTAATGCTTTTAAACAATGCGTAATACACTGTTTATGATAAATTATTAATAAGTAATGTCTCAATGATAAGTTGAATTGTAAATTCTTTTAACAAAAAAAAAATAGAAACAACAACAATACTTTTACGTTTTTTTTATCAATATATTTTATCAATTTTTTTAAAGGTTATATATGTATGTCCCAAGGATATATAGAGGTGCGAAAATCTATGTACAACTAGTTCATGAGAAAAAACTACAGATATCTCTAGCATAGTCCATTCAAGCAAAAGATTCTCAGATTTTAACACGTATAGAACTATCAACATTTTATTTATTATTTTGTGTGGATGTTCTTACGATGGAATTGGTGCATTGTGTAGTGTGATGACTTAAGCCAGCTCATACAGGTTGCGATCCCCAGGCCATCGTATAAAAAGACTTCCACATACGTCTCTAATATTCATAGCTTCGTCTCTGTGAGACTTTTTAAAAATTGTTTTAATTTTTTTCATATTTACATTAATAATTTTAATTTTATTTATCTTAATAATTAATA
Source organism: Agrypnia vestita (assembly GCA_016648135.1). NCBI lineage: Eukaryota > Metazoa > Arthropoda > Insecta > Trichoptera > Phryganeidae > Agrypnia > Agrypnia vestita. The sequence continues at coordinate 31,034 of JADDOH010005436.1, forward strand.
ATACTTTTATATTGAGAGTAATTTTGGAGAACTTAAGTGGGATTCAAATTAAAAAACACTGAAAGGCAATCCATTTATTTTTATTTTTTGGAAAACAAATATAATATGAAGTTAACATACGACTTACATAAACGAATATTAGACAAACGTGTTAGGTTCAATATTAATTAGATTTAACTTAATATATATATTTTTGGAATATAAAAACCATATATCAAAAAAAATTAATACAGTCATCGAGGATTACTAATTTATAATGTTTTTAATAGATTTTATAGGAAACATGTCCTATAAATTTAATGAAATCTAGAATTCATTTTATTTTAAAATATTAATCCTCAGTGATTGCATTTAAAATTTTTTTATATTTTTTTAATATTGCTGTCTTTGTTTTTATATCCTACATTTAAAATATTTGCACGAACACTAAATATTTCAACTTAAATCTAATACAATATGACAAAATAAAAAGACCCTCCGATGGAATTCAGCATAACAGACTATAAACTAAAAATACAATTATATTGCCATTACACATAAATAAAAAAAATCATAAAATTGATAGTACGTATTCAAATTACATCATCAATCAAAATGGATGCAACGATTTATTGTTAATGCTAAGAGAATGCAAACTGCAAAATGAAATCACCGGATATAGAGTAGGAATCAGCGTCCTGCAAACTTACGTTATAGTATCAAACGCAAAATATTTTCTCTAAATGTACACTGGAGTAGGTAAGAAGATTTGGATATTATGACAATTCAGTTCGAGAGATTTTGGCAGATAAGGCGTTAGGTTAGGTTAGGTAAAACGATAAAAATATATCCGGCAAAATTGTTAAATAATGGCATGAATAAAATAAAATTCAGATTTATTACTATAGCGTAAGACAAGATAATTTAAAGAGCTTCAAAGCGTCTGGCGGAAGAAATGACCCGTGAAAATCGTCTGGCAACGATTAATATGAATGTACAGGACTGTCTCTTCTGCTTATAGTGCCATCTTCTATCGGAGGTCGGAGATCATTCTGGAGATGACGACTCTATTTACCGCCGCACGGAACAACTCAGTCGAGTTACACTTATACCAGTTCCCTTAAGTTACGCATTAAATACGGTATCCTCCTACGCTTCTTTTATCCCTTATTTTCCCCTAGTTGATAGTCACTTTAGACTTTATAGACTATATGTCCGAGACACTCCAGCTTTCTTATCTTGATAGTTCGCAGCACTTCTCTTTTTTTTCCATACGCTGGAGGACTTCTCCACCTCTACTGTAGAGCTTATAGTATAGCCACCCAGGAAATTTTCAATACGTGTTTCTACATCCACACCTCAAAAATCTCGACTTTGCGGATTTGTTCTTGGTTAATTGTCCAATTATTTTTGGCATTGGAAGTGATCTTTTTGATGCTATTTACTCTTTTAACACATTTGTTTTTCGAGTGTCTAGTTAAACATATTAAAAAATGAGGTTTGTTATTTTTAGGTATTATTTTTTTTACCTGTATTATCTATAATCTGCCAAAATCCACCCCCACAAAGTAAAATGTCATAATATTCAAATCTTCTTACCAACTATAAGGTACATCTACAGAAAATATTGCAGGTTTAATACTATAACTTTAGTCTTGCGATCACTGGCTCTTAGTTAATAGAAAAATAACTGTGGAAAAGTATTTGTTAAGTCATAAATGTCCCATTACAAATATAAAAAAAAAATTATATACCTTCATTTAGTAAAACCAATACTATTCATAATAAAAAATATAATTATGATAATGATACAAATTATAGAAATCTACTCGTTTAGTAAAATGATACAGTAGTTAGTGACGACGGCCACCACGGTGCAGATGTAAGCGAAGTTGATGGAGAACATGCGGCAGGCCGTGACGTCAGCCTGACGACGGTTTAAGTACGAGTAGAAACGTTTCAGTTTCCGTATTTCGTCATAATCTGAAAATAATGTCGAAAATATAAAAAGTATGCATAAAATACATTTTTTTAAATGGACAATATAATAATCTTAATTTTTTATGTTTATGGCGTTACTTTTGTAGTTGGACATAATTATTAATTTCAACTAATTAAGAACTTTGTATTAACCACTTGGAATAACTTTACTTGTACCGGTTTCGATACCGGTATCTTCGGTATATCGTCGATGTATATAAAAAAAATAAGTGGAGTGCAAAAATTTTATTATAAACACTTTTAAATGATAAGATGGAATGCAATATGTCTAAGTGAAATCATATATTAGCCCACACAACATTATGTGTGGAACTAAATAATTAACATAGATAAGTAAATAATAAAGCGAATGTGCCGTTTAGTACATTCTGAGATGAACGAATCCATTTTGTATCGGACAAGTAGAATTATGACGACGGGATGATGATGATGATGACCCGTCTGAAGTCGTGAATGTTGGCCCTTTTTGGGGCCCAGGTCCGTTGTATGGGCGAATGCCGTACGCGGGGACCCACCTCGCCTCCAAGCGGATAGTCGGCGCGGGCAGCGAGCCGGCGTTGCGATCCTAGCTGAGAGGATACTGCACCGACGCGATGTGTTGACATCTCCGACGGAGGGCGTTGGAAAAATTCCACGAAGAAATTGCATTTTTTGGTCTTATCTTATAAAGTGTTGAAATATTTGAAATACTTAAGAAAATGAAATATTTAAGTTTGATGAAATATTTAATGAAGTATCTTAAGAATGAAATATTTAAGAATTAGGTAAGACATTTGTAAATGTAATATTGAATAAAATTGATGTTTCGTGGTCTTGATATACAGGGAAAGCTCGCGCGATGGGGATAAAATCATTTTTAAATCGCGCGGAGCGCCGCGGACCATCATAGAATGGCCGCTATTTTGATGGAATTAATGTAAATGTCCTGCCTCGAAGAGGCGAGGAAGTAAAAATACATAAGTATTTTAAATGTGCCAAATGAGTCCTTTGTGTGGTGTTGTAAAGTAGAAATTAAAATGAAAAATGTTTATAAGAGAGTAAAATATCTTGGGTGGGCCCTGATAAACTGGCCGACCGCGCCGCCTGTTCGCAGCCCGCGCGGGTTAATGGAAAAAACCCGGCGCCACGATGGCGCCGTGCGGCTGGAGTAAGGGCCGCCAGCGAATATTTTTGAACTCTGATTACGGACGTTACAGACGTCCTAGCGAGCTGAAACATTTTTTATTGTGTTCCTCATGTGAACATCTATGGGAGTGATATGTTTTTGCGTGTCTGAAAGTTAGCTAGTGCGCTTTATTTGTGGTGACATACTTTGTCTGCCTATTACGCAAATAAAATCTATCCGACATACTTGAAAATATCACCAAAGGATGCGCTTGGTTGAGATCTATCTAATGGTATAACTTAGAATCTCGTAAAATCATGTTTACTATTTTTAACCGAATTAAATGTCATCTATTCAACAAAAAATGCCGCGGTAAATCGGCATATTTTGTTGAATAACTAGGTAAATTCACTCTTGCGGTTCCAGTAAACGACATCATCCTATGGGCAAGACATAGATTGGTATAGATGATGTGTTAAAATCCCCGGGGGGGTGGCGTTTAATTTGCTATCGATTAAAATATTCAATTTTAATCGGCGAATCGGCATCGGGGGCCGTTGTTTTGCGCTCGAAGCGCCCGGAGAGTCAAGCGCGCTGATTGGTCGGCGGCGCTAGTCAGAGGGAAGCTTTCCGCACTGTATAAATACTGCGCCGGGCGGGCGAGAGCCTCATTCTGCTGGGAGCCTCTGCCGAGTACGCCTACTGGAACATTTTATTCTGGCTTTTACTTCTCACCCTGCTTGACCCCTGCTTTTCTTCTTTGGATTTGGACTCTGGATTTTCTACTGACTTCTGCATTTGGACTTAGCTACGATTTTGGATTTATTGGACTTGTTTTACCACCTGAGGCGACGACTTGGCACGTATTCTGGACTTGAAGAATTTTACTGCGCTCCACACTCCCGGCCTGCGAGTACATCGGCGGCTTCGGAAGCGAACTCAGCGGACCGCACCTGCATTTATTGTTTCCGTGGGGAACACATTTGTCAATTTTTCATATAAATAATGGATATATACTAAAAAAACATTGCCGTTCATCAGTAAAGTCTGCCTAGTAATTATTTAAAATATTTTTAATAAATCTAGTCTCTGCAATAATTTTTTAAAACAGTTTGATTCGTTTATCTCAGAATGTACTAAAACGGTCATTGGATTAATTATATATATAGCGACGATATACTTGTCAAATACCCCCATCATAACTGTAGCCACGCCCTCGTCCAAACGTTAATTTTTTTACTAAAATAAGTACCTAATGGATAGTTAGTATGCGTCCGTCTTGACGAAGATATAGTAATATCGAAACCAGTAGACGTAAAGTTACTCCAAGTGGTTAATACAAAGTTCTTAATTAATTAAAATTAATAATAATCTTTGTTTTAACACCACTTTATTTTCGTATTGGTATTGACCGGGCCTCGCTAAAATCCGAACTTACCTTCATCAGGGTATATATGATAATCAATACTACATATAAATAAATAAACAAAAAACAAATAGTGGGGGGAGTTAGGGGGAAAGGGTAGTAGTATTGTTGCCTAAGCTTAAGATATTTAAAATATTCATATTCTAATTATAATTTTTCAGTACCCAAATATTTTTTTGAGATAGATAATTTGAATCACTGGGCTTTTGAAAAGATAAAAAAAATATAGTTAAAGTACAATTTTATTAATTATACTAGCTGTAGCCCGTCAAAATGACGGTACTTTCACATGCCAGTTCCTAAAGAATAAGTGTTTATAGCCGATACCCATGAAATAGTAAAAACTACTTTTATCAAAATATTAGAACACCAGTTGTGCCCGCGCGGCTTTGCACGCGTAATTTTTCAGTACACTGTTTGGATCGTCATAGAACTTTCGCGAACCTTCTAGAAAATTTTCCTTCAAGAAATTTATCGAATGTACAGGAACCTTCTAGACACACCGACACATTCCGCCACTCAGTTTAGAACCTTATAGAACTTTCGGGAATTTTCTTGTCGGTTCCTTAGGAATAAGTATTTATTTATTTATATAAAAAAAAAATAAAAAAGAAGAAAAAAGGAAAAAAATTACTATAAAGATATTACGGCTGTTACACGAGGTTACGACTGACGGATGGACCGGCGGATAGACAAAGAAATAATTACAATTGGGACACCGTATAGAATCGCTTTTATTTAAATGGGTTGTGGTGTCTTTTCCTTCTTCGTTTCAGAGATGCGTTAAAATATGTCCAATAAGAGTGAGGTACTTACCCGCGGACCTCGGGAACAGCACCAATTTCCCAACAATCCTTTTCGTGTTCCTGAATTCATCCAGCGCGCATTCACAGACCGCTGCTGTGCCAAGAATCTTCAGAAAGCTGTACAGCCACCAAAGAACTCCCATTACGTACCCCACTTGATTCTACATGACCAAAAAACAAAATAACGAAACAAGAACAAATAAACTCGATGCTTCGAAAATCTTTTTGATTTTCAAAGTTTTTGCAGCGTCTTTTTTACTTTTTAATAATTTAACTATAATCTTAATGAACTGAGCTATCTATATGATAAATGTGCATGGAAGTCTCTTATATGATTGTCCACGGTTTACAGCCTGTGTGAGCTGGCTTAAGTGCAAATTTCACCTATTCCATCGTAAGAACATCTACACAAAATCAATTTTTTTAATGTTCTATATATGTTCTAAATCTGGGAACCTTTCGTATATTTGATTAGACTACACTAGAGACATCTGTAGTCTTTTCTCATGAACATAGATTTTGCAACAAGTTATGATACCTCTTTACTTTTAAAGACTTCTTTAATTCATCTTAATTAAATATTAATCCCGCAGTGGACAAATTCAGTAATTGTGTTCTCAGAACTTACATTTGAAAATATAATTAACTGTTGTCTTATTTTAATTAATATATATATTACATAATTTATTATAATAATAATTATTATTTTATATAGATTAATAAAGGTATATAATGCACAAAATTAAGGCTAAATGTAGATAATGCAATAGAAAAAATTTCACAAAAATTTTCTAACGTGGTTTTCCAGAGACAAATTACTAAGGTAACTAATTAGACTTTTTCAATGATAAAGCGTCGACATTGCTTATAATTTCAAGACTAGTAAAACTGTTTTTCTTACCACGGCAAAGCCCCCAGATAATCCAGTGATGATGTGGAAGATAAAAGGTAGTGGCCCCAAAAGCAGCTGCGAATTGAATGGAGATAGAAATTAAATGAAAATTAATTAAGTCAAACAATTAATGGCGCGTGGTATTTAATTCAACAAATGAAAAATATTTATTTTACAAACTTATTATTCTCAATCTACTAAAAAAATACTCGAAAAGGATTAATAATGACTGGATAAAACTGAAATAAGATATAAGTTATATGTTGAAGTCCACAGAAACGGATCTATTTAAATAGGAAACGTACAGGAAAGTCTTTATTGGATGGCCCAGGGCTTATGAAAAAAAGACTTTAAAACTTTTATCTCTCTGTGGACACAATTCAAATAAATGTGTACTCAGAGCATACACATAATAATACTTGAAAATTTAAGAAATCAAGGAACCCGACTTCGTAAAAAGTGAACTTTAAATAAAAACTGAAAAGAAAAAACAAGTCTATTTTTTCTTAATACTTTTGTTATAAAATTGTAATATTCATAAAATAATAAGATGTAATTTACTCCTCCTATAACCACGAGCGTCAGCGTGTTTATGGAGAGTAATACGATATTATTGTATGAATATTCATGAAATATTGTACCATGATGATTTATAATAAATAAATAAAAATAAAATAAAAGTTGTCTAGAATTATGTAAAGTAATATTGAATAACTACACCGTTGAAATAGTTTCATGATCGATATACACATAATAAAATAAGAAATTCTAATACGAAACAGCGACTTTAATAGTCGGGATCCGTTTAAAATCTAGACCGGCTCAAATCTTCACATTTGCAACAGTAAGACAAATCGTTTGACGTAAGAATCATCAAAACAGGCCCAAGCGTTTGATCTCTAGAGCGCCACAAAGGAACAAACATACATACATACTTAGATACATAGGCTGATAAACTGGGTAAAACTTAAATAAAAAATAAAATAAAAACTATTGAAAGTGCCACAGAGACGAAGCTATTTAAATGGGAAGATAATAAGAAAGGTTTTAAAAGATGGCCCACGGCTTATGAAAAAAAATACTGAAAGACTCATATCCCTCTTTTGACAAGATCAAAATAATTGTGTTCTCAAACATACACATAAAAATATTTCGAGTTCGTAGACTGACAAAATAAATAAGCCTTAATTGGTATCTTCTTCGTGGAATTCACATCCTGGTCCCAATAAAGAGTATTTATATAAATGTTCATATCAGGGACACTAAATTATACCTTAAGGATTGAGGATTCGATGCTCATCCGATGAAAAAAAATCCATTTCAACATTTATTTAAATATTGATAATCATGTAAATTTATTGAAATAATTTTTTTAAATCTTTGAATTCCATTGAACCAAAATTCCAAAGTGCTTTGGTCATTTTGATGAACATCATTGCATTATATGTATATATATATCTATATATATATATATATAGATATATATATATATATATATCCGCAAACAATTTCACTAAGCAATTCACTTATCGAATAAGTAATAAAATATAATCATTATTTATTTATCGTAATCATTCCCATTTTTTTATATATTTTCTTATATTTTTCTAAAGTTGTTTAAAATATTATATATAAAAATTTCAAATGGTTTATTTTAGAAATATCCATTTGTCTTTATTTTATTATAAACAAAAACTTACAATAATGTTGTATTTACTGTTCACCAACTCTACGCAATCCAATATTTTATCGTATACTCTGTTCAAAGTTTCAATATTCAGATGTTTGAATCGGTAATGATCAGGATTATTTACAACAGCGTACTGTAAAATTTTATTTTTCAGCAGAAACATGAACGGGTCCCTAAACTTGAAATGATCTTCGGGTCTTACATACAACTGGCACAAATAAAAATTTAAAACGTTGGCGTAAGAACTTATCATATTCATTGAAATCAAGAAACTAAACGTTGAAAATTCCATTACAATGTTGAAAAAACAAGACCACAATAATACGAATGGAATGTAAAGACCACTCACTACATACGGTATC